>JAQJVK010000001.1:166190936-166222189 GCA_035578135.1 Flexamia atlantica | reverse complement strand
TCATTTTATATGTTTATGTGTTTTTTTCGATATTACTATAATAAAAAATGCTATTTCACTAGTTAATTGGTGTGTGAAATATGGTTGAAAATCATTAAATTCTCGTCTCGTAAAATATTTTAATGTTTATTTTATTATGTTGTCTTGGTATTTGTTTCAAAAATAATTCTTTTTATATATTTAATCCAACAATTTTTTTAATAATTGTAAAGTAAGCATTATTATGACATTTATAACATGAATTCATTTATTACGAAAACATTTATATATATAGATTGAAGTATTAATTCATTGTAAAAAATGTAAGAAAAACAAAAAATATTAATCCAGAAATTGTTCAAATGAAAAATGGATTATTTAGAATTACTATAAAATGTATAGTTTTTAAAACTAGTTAAGGTAAATTATTACCAAGGAATTGAAACCAATTATTAAAAAAGGACTTTTATAAAAAAGAGCAGATTATTGAAGCAAATGAAATTCATGCTCCAATCAGGAAAAAATTTAAAAAGGAAAATTACTACTCTGAAAGTTAATGATTTATGAGTAGCATATTTACTAATTACGAAATATGGAAAATAGAATGATGGTCATAAATATATGTTGAATGTTATTTATAAGTTCTCAAAATATGTTGGGTCAAAACCATTAAAGGAAAAAGATGGTTAAAAGTGTCCAGTCGCTAAATGTTTGTCATTTTATAAAAGCTAAAATCTCTACTACTTTTAAGTTGTATTGTTCTAGTATTAAGTTTTATTACTTTGAGTATCTTTGTAGTATACCATTAAAAAAATAAAGTTTTATAAACTCTGAACATTTTGTTTTATTTTGTGAAACATATTGATTCTTTACAACACTTAAAAAAAACAGTAAAAATCTTGAGAGTATTTACCTTCTATTTATATGCTAGAAGTCATATGCAGGCTTGATAGAAGTGTACTTTATTTAAATGTTGATGGGATATATACAGTATAACATGTTATCCCATGTACCAACATGCACAGATACAGTACAGTTATTTTTTAAACACACTAAAAATTTTACTCATCTTAAATTTGCTTTTCAATTAAGTTGAATATTAATTTGACTTATCCACATCATGTTTACAGATTTCTCCAAGGAAGAAAAACTTATCAG
Organism: Flexamia atlantica; assembly: GCA_035578135.1. Lineage (NCBI taxonomy): Eukaryota > Metazoa > Arthropoda > Insecta > Hemiptera > Cicadellidae > Flexamia > Flexamia atlantica. The sequence continues at coordinate 166,221,052 of JAQJVK010000001.1, read as the reverse complement.
TGTATATTTGTTTAGGAATCATTTGTAGTTATAACAGAAGTGCACTTTGTTCTAATATTGTTGGGGCAAATATAATATTTTATCCTAAGCTTCATCATGTGAACCTTGTTAATTTGTGGCACACAAACATTTTACTCATTGTTCGTTAAAATATTCTCTTCAATTAATAGAATTTTGACTCATTATAATTAATATTCACCGAGTTCTCATAGGAAAAAAGGTATTTAAGTGCAGAACAATTCATTTTTTTATTTATATCAATTTTTAAATGAAGTTACATTCTTAAACTTTAAATTTATCAGTGAAATAAAAAAAAACAGTTTAATATATGTATACCAATTCAAAGGGGTTTTAACACCTGATTTAAATTTGATACTCTCTGGATCATTGCATTTTATCACAGATAAACGGATACGTCTTATTAAAATAAGAATGAAATTCTACTCAAGTTTTTTGTTTGAAATTCAAGTTTCAGACTTCATATTTAAAATTTGAGTGTTTCGACTCCGAAACATTCAAATTTTATATTCGAGTTTGGATTTAGTTTGACTGATGACAAACATAAAACTGACCCATTCGATTTCAAAACTAAGTATCATATTGCAAGCATACTTCAAAATATGAAGTAGGCTAAGGGGAATCATTGGTAAATACTTCATTGGGACAACATGAATTTATTTTTAATTCACTTAATATTAATTACTTCTGAAGCCAGAAATTCATGTCCATTAATTCCGGTAGTCTGCTAAAATAATCATTATCACGAAGACCTCAAGTTGAACTACAGCTGTTATACTAGGCGTCATGAAATTGTGATGTTTAAAATTACTTAAACAGCTTATTTCCAATATTCATTATATAGGGAATCAGCTTTTTATGCAATTTCGAACATTGCGATTTCGTGACGCTTAGTAAAGTAAGTACATAATTCTATTGGTTCAGTAAATTCAGTCAGGAGGGCCTAAACTGTCCTTCAATTGGTTCCGTACAGACTGTCAGGAAGGCCTAAACTGTCCGTCAATTGGTTCCGTACAGGCAGTCAGGAGGGCCTAAACTGTCCCTTAATTGGTTCCGTACAGACTGTCAGGAGGGCCTAAACTGTCCGTCTGTTGGTTCCGTAAAGGCAGTCAAAAGGGCCTTAACTGTCCGTCTTTTGGTTCCGTACAGGCAGTCTGGAGGGCCTTAACTGTCCGTCAGTTGGTTCCGTACAGGCAGTCTGGAAGATCCTGACCGTCCTTCTGTAAGACCAGTGCAACAATCTACCGTGCCTTGGAAAGCAGGGCATTTCACCTGAACTAGTCCCGGTCTTTTAGACTGATTGTAACGGCCCTCCACCTGTACGGGAACACCCGTACACGTACTGGCAATTCTGACGTACAGTACTAGTGTCATGTGGCTTCCGTCTTTACGTCTAAAATACCCTTATTTACTGGTATTTTAGACGTACATTTTTCTCAGTGCGTCAGCAACAGCAACGCCAGATAAAGAAATCCCGCCATTTTTTGTACACGTTTCTCTAGGTCCGTCACCAAACTTACTATACTCAATTCCACATTCACCTTTCAGTACAGGCCATATGGAAGATAACTATTCTATTACCTTTGCTGGGTACATTTGTTTACAAATGTCCATACAAATCACAAATGTTTACAAATCATCAGCTGATTTTGAAATAATTTGGTTAGTACAACTTAAAATGCCATATGAAATATATAGTTTATGGAAATATCATACTGAAAGGTGAACGTGGAACCGAGTATAATGTGGGTTTTTGTATCAAAATAAGCATAATATCTGAAAACAAAAACTCTACTAATTTAAATCCTCAAAATTTATTTCTGAGAGTTATTTTGCAAAAATTTCAATTTGTTAGTAATTGATTAATTTAAAGGTAGATATAAGTAATCCGGGACGAATACATATCTTAATGTAATAAATAATTAAGCCAAATATCATTATCTTAACTTTCATTTTTCTTAATTTTGCCATATCAAAAAGGTGTACTTTTAAGATATGTACTTTTAAAGACGTCATTACTCAAGTTTGACCAAAATACACATTCGTGCTCATTCAAAGATCCTACACTGAACTAAACTCAATTTATCAAAGGATTAATTAAAACACGTGCCGGCAGACATTGAAGAAAATACTTTAGCCTCAATTAAACATAATATGAAATTAGGCGATGGACTTAAGAGGTACTCTGTATGAAACTCGTGTTCATCTCAAAGTATGTCCCTTTATTTAAACAATAAACAAAAACTTATAAAATAATTTGAGAACGGAATTTTATATAGTTATCATAATCGACTTCATACTTTTTGGGACCCATCATCAACCTTGATTTTAATTTTATACGAAGGAATATATTACCCGGTGAAACTCTCTTGATCTGATTAATTATAAATTAATTGTGTTTGTATAATTTTGGTACAATCTTTCAAGAAAAGGATTATGTTATTGTAATCCTGTTTCGAATATTTGTGAACTCGTCTGCAATGAAAACATTTATCTGATCATAATCGTATATTTGAATTTTTAGAAGATGTTTTACCAAAACTTTGAAGATAATTTTATCGACCCCTTTCATGATCATAACGACAAAAATTACTTTAAACCATTTACAAAGTAATCAATCAAAAAAATTAAATATTAACGTTTAAAATAAGAAATAACTGCAACGATTATTTTTGAATATTGTACAAACGAGTATTAGATCACCAAAGAAAACTCAATGACATTTGAAAAATAACAATCCAAACATTAATTTAATTAGATTGTAGACTGTTTAGTTCAATTTAAATTTTTTATGTTCAAATTAATTTAAACGCCTACAAAGTTAATGTCTTTATCCGTTGTTTGCTGTCTTATATTTGAGTTAGTAAAGTTTAGACAACTAGTGTCTAAACAGCCTATACAACCAAATTAACACAGGAGAGTTTCTTTCACTACTCTCTTAGATTTTACTTAATCACTATAGAAGTTAACTTCACGAATGAATATAAAAGACAACAAGTATGGGAGTATACAAAGTTAGGCACAATAGAATAATTATATCGATTTAATAAAGATAAATTTAGTTATCCTTGTGTTGTTAAAAAATAGTTTGAAGAATTTTTAAACACAATTTTAGTTTATAAAAGTATTTAAAATCAATAAAAAGTTTTAGATGTTTATCATTTAGTTGCTTCATTTTAAGAGGCAGTTTAAGTAACAAATAGCCGAATGTTTGATTCATTTTCCTGAACATTTGATTCATAACTATGTATAACGTAATCAGCAAGTAAATTATATTTATGTAAAGAAAAAAATATTTCAAAACCGTTAGTTGTATTTTTTAAGAACTATACAGCAATATAGACAGCAAAAAGTACTAAATTAAAAATGCGTGGTTAAAATTAAGATGAATTTTAGAAAGATTAGGAGTGTAAAGTAGACTGTCATTTATTATAAAACTAATTCATTTTTTGGTTGTTTAAATCCCTTACAATTATATGTTTGAAATTATTCAATGGGCGGAATTCTAAGTCGCCACTCAAACGTACCACTCAAGCAACATTTAAACAGCGGATTGCCTGTTGTTGTTACAGCTGATTTTGTCAATCAAAATCAAAACAAAGTTTTTAAAGGTTAAGTTTATTTCTATTGTTTAATATGAATTGTTTGTGTGGTTCTCAATTTCTTATTGATTCACGTTTATGTGTTATTTTGACTCCTTTTTAATAATCCTGAACATTATTTATTTGATTATCTGATTTTTAATAGCCATGCAGTTTTATTATTTACCATGGAAATATTGGATGACGATTTAATTGAATGTATTGAACATATTGATGATGACTTATTTGTAAATAGAGCTGTATCGAGGAGGGAATATATGGATCCGTTTCTTTTGTTTAATGAAAGTTCATTTTTGAGACGGTATAGATTCCAAAAAGGCACAGTGAGGAATCACACTTTATCCCTGATATTCGGGGATAATGACGACTCGTTCAGAGGACTTCCTATTCCACGGGATATTAAAGAGACTACGTTAAAGCCATATCGTACTGCCGTTGCGTCGCGAACGTCTAGTATGCGGATGGATGTTTAAAAGTCGCTAACCCTGTTATCAAATAGGAAAAGTCACACTGACGTAACCAAAGTGGCATCGCGTCCGTCACATCCGCCGACGCGACGCGCGACGTTCGCCTGTTGTCGCGGCTGGACCAACTCATAAGGCCATGTCAAACTTCCGTAACGTCGCATACACCCGTCCGTCCATCCGCACCCACGTCCATCCACGTCCTCCGCGACGGCCTCAATCCCCGTCACACTGCCAGACCCGAGTCCGTAGGCCACGCCACATATCGCGAAGGAGCAAGCTCAGTACCTGGGGAGGTCTAGGCGGACGTGATGGACGCGATGCAGCATCGGATACGTCAGTGTGACAGCATAGACCTCCCCAGGTACTGAGCTTGCTCCTTCGCGATATGTGGCGTGGCCTACGGACTCGGGTCTGGCAGTGTGACGGGGATTGAGGCCGTCGCGGAGGACGTGGATGGACGTGGGTGCGGATGGACGGACGGGTGTATGCGACGTTACGGAAGTTTGACATGGCCTTATGAGTTGGTCCAGCCGCGACAACAGGCGAACGTCGCGCGTCGCGTCGGCGGATGTGACGGACGCGATGCCACTTTGGTTACGTCAGTGTGACTTTTCCTATTTGATAACAGGGTTAGCGACTTTTAAACATCCATCCGCATACTAGACGTTCGCGACGCAACGGCAGTACGATATGGCTTTAACGTAGTCTCTTTAATATCCCGTGGAATAGGAAGTCCTCTGAACGAGTCGTCATTATCCCCGAATATCAGGGATAAAGTGTGATTCCTCACTGTGCCTTTTTGGAATCTATACCGTCTCAAAAATGAACTTTCATTAAACAAAAGAAACGGATCCATATATTCCCTCCTCGATACAGCTCTATTTACAAATAAGTCATCATCAATATGTTCAATACATTCAATTAAATCGTCATCCAATATTTCCATGGTAAATAATAAAACTGCATGGCTATTAAAAATCAGATAATCAAATAAATAATGTTCAGGATTATTAAAAAGGAGTCAAAATAACACATAAACGTGAATCAATAAGAAATTGAGAACCACACAAACAATTCATATTAAACAATAGAAATAAACTTAACCTTTAAAAACTTTGTTTTGATTTTGATTGACAAAATCAGCTGTAACAACAACAGGCAATCCGCTGTTTAAATGTTGCTTGAGTGGTACGTTTGAGTGGCGACTTAGAATTCCGCCCATTGAATAATTTCAAACATATAATTGTAAGGGATTTAAACAACCAAAAAATGAATTAGTTTTATAATAAATGACAGTCTACTTTACACTCCTAATCTTTCTAAAATTCATCTTAATTTTAACCACGCATTTTTAATTTAGTACTTTTTGCTGTCTATATTGCTGTATAGTTCTTAAAAAATACAACTAACGGTTTTGAAATATTTTTTTCTTTACATAAATATAATTTACTTGCTGATTACGTTATACATAGTTATGAATCAAATGTTCAGGAAAATGAATCAAACATTCGGCTATTTGTTACTTAAACTGCCTCTTAAAATGAAGCAACTAAATGATAAACATCTAAAACTTTTTATTGATTTTAAATACTTTTATAAACTAAAATTGTGTTTAAAAATTCTTCAAACTATTTTTTAACAACACAAGGATAACTAAATTTATCTTTATTAAATCGATATAATTATTCTATTGTGCCTAACTTTGTATACTCCCATACTTGTTGTCTTTTATATTCATTCGTGAAGTTAACTTCTATAGTGATTAAGTAAAATCTAAGAGAGTAGTGAAAGAAACTCTCCTGTGTTAATTTGGTTGTATAGGCTGTTTAGACACTAGTTGTCTAAACTTTACTAACTCAAATATAAGACAGCAAACAACGGATAAAGACATTAACTTTGTAGGCGTTTAAATTAATTTGAACATAAAAAATTTAAATTGAACTAAACAGTCTACAATCTAATTAAATTAATGTTTGGATTGTTATTTTTCAAATGTCATTGAGTTTTCTTTGGTGATCTAATACTCGTTTGTACAATATTCAAAAATAATCGTTGCAGTTATTTCTTATTTTAAACGTTAATATTTAATTTTTTTGATTGATTACTTTGTAAATGGTTTAAAGTAATTTTTGTCGTTATGATCATGAAAGGGGTCGATAAAATTATCTTCAAAGTTTTGGTAAAACATCTTCTAAAAATTCAAATATACGATTATGATCAGATAAATGTTTTCATTGCAGACGAGTTCACAAATATTCGAAACAGGATTACAATAACATAATCCTTTTCTTGAAAGATTGTACCAAAAATATACAAACACAATTAATTTATAATTAATCAGATCAAGAGAGTTTCACCGGGTAATATATTCCTTCGTATAAAATTAAAATCAAGGTTGATGATGGGTCCCAAAAAGTATGAAGTCGATTATGATAACTATATAAAATTCCGTTCTCAAATTATTTTATAAGTTTTTGTTTATTGTTTAAATAAAGGGACATACTTTGAGATGAACACGAGTTTCATACAGAGTACCTCTTAAGTCCATCGCCTAATTTCATATTATGTTTAATTGAGGCTAAAGTATTTTCTTCAATGTCTGCCGGCACGTGTTTTAATTAATCCTTTGATAAATTGAGTTTAGTTCAGTGTAGGATCTTTGAATGAGCACGAATGTGTATTTTGGTCAAACTTGAGTAATGACGTCTTTAAAAGTACATATCTTAAAAGTACACCTTTTTGATATGGCAAAATTAAGAAAAATGAAAGTTAAGATAATGATATTTGGCTTAATTATTTATTACATTAAGATATGTATTCGTCCCGGATTACTTATATCTACCTTTAAATTAATCAATTACTAACAAATTGAAATTTTTGCAAAATAACTCTCAGAAATAAATTTTGAGGATTTAAATTAGTAGAGTTTTTGTTTTCAGATATTATGCTTATTTTGATACAAAAACCCACATTATACTCGGTTCCACGTTCACCTTTCAGTATGATATTTCCATAAACTATATATTTCATATGGCATTTTAAGTTGTACTAACCAAATTATTTCAAAATCAGCTGATGATTTGTAAACATTTGTGATTTGTATGGACATTTGTAAACAAATGTACCCAGCAAAGGTAATAGAATAGTTATCTTCCATATGGCCTGTACTGAAAGGTGAATGTGGAATTGAGTATAGTAAGTTTGGTGACGGACCTAGAGAAACGTGTACAAAAAATGGCGGGATTTCTTTATCTGGCGTTGCTGTTGCTGACGCACTGAGAAAAATGTACGTCTAAAATACCAGTAAATAAGGGTATTTTAGACGTAAAGACGGAAGCCACATGACACTAGTACTGTACGTCAGAATTGCCAGTACGTGTACGGGTGTTCCCGTACAGGTGGAGGGCCGTTACAATCAGTCTAAAAGACCGGGACTAGTTCAGGTGAAATGCCCTGCTTTCCAAGGCACGGTAGATTGTTGCACTGGTCTTACAGAAGGACGGTCAGGATCTTCCAGACTGCCTGTACGGAACCAACTGACGGACAGTTAAGGCCCTCCAGACTGCCTGTACGGAACCAAAAGACGGACAGTTAAGGCCCTTTTGACTGCCTTTACGGAACCAACAGACGGACAGTTTAGGCCCTCCTGACAGTCTGTACGGAACCAATTAAGGGACAGTTTAGGCCCTCCTGACTGCCTGTACGGAACCAATTGACGGACAGTTTAGGCCTTCCTGACAGTCTGTACGGAACCAATTGAAGGACAGTTTAGGCCCTCCTGACTGAATTTACTGAACCAATAGAATTATGTACTTACTTTACTAAGCGTCACGAAATCGCAATGTTCGAAATTGCATAAAAAGCTGATTCCCTATATAATGAATATTGGAAATAAGCTGTTTAAGTAATTTTAAACATCACAATTTCATGACGCCTAGTATAACAGCTGTAGTTCAACTTGAGGTCTTCGTGATAATGATTATTTTAGCAGACTACCGGAATTAATGGACATGAATTTCTGGCTTCAGAAGTAATTAATATTAAGTGAATTAAAAATAAATTCATGTTGTCCCAATGAAGTATTTACCAATGATTCCCCTTAGCCTACTTCATATTTTGAAGTATGCTTGCAATATGATACTTAGTTTTGAAATCGAATGGGTCAGTTTTATGTTTGTCATCAGTCAAACTAAATCCAAACTCGAATATAAAATTTGAATGTTTCGGAGTCGAAACACTCAAATTTTAAATATGAAGTCTGAAACTTGAATTTCAAACAAAAAACTTGAGTAGAATTTCATTCTTATTTTAATAAGACGTATCCGTTTATCTGTGATAAAATGCAATGATCCAGAGAGTATCAAATTTAAATCAGGTGTTAAAACCCCTTTGAATTGGTATACATATATTAAACTGTTTTTTTTATTTCACTGATAAATTTAAAGTTTAAGAATGTAACTTCATTTAAAAATTGATATAAATAAAAAAATGAATTGTTCTGCACTTAAATACCTTTTTTCCTATGAGAACTCGGTGAATATTAATTATAATGAGTCAAAATTCTATTAATTGAAGAGAATATTTTAACGAACAATGAGTAAAATGTTTGTGTGCCACAAATTAACAAGGTTCACATGATGAAGCTTAGGATAAAATATTATATTTGCCCCAACAATATTAGAACAAAGTGCACTTCTGTTATAACTACAAATGATTCCTAAACAAATATACACTGATAAGTTTTTCTTCCTTGGAGAAATCTGTAAACATGATGTGGATAAGTCAAATTAATATTCAACTTAATTGAAAAGCAAATTTAAGATGAGTAAAATTTTTAGTGTGTTTAAAAAATAACTGTACTGTATCTGTGCATGTTGGTACATGGGATAACATGTTATACTGTATATATCCCATCAACATTTAAATAAAGTACACTTCTATCAAGCCTGCATATGACTTCTAGCATATAAATAGAAGGTAAATACTCTCAAGATTTTTACTGTTTTTTTTAAGTGTTGTAAAGAATCAATATGTTTCACAAAATAAAACAAAATGTTCAGAGTTTATAAAACTTTATTTTTTTAATGGTATACTACAAAGATACTCAAAGTAATAAAACTTAATACTAGAACAATACAACTTAAAAGTAGTAGAGATTTTAGCTTTTATAAAATGACAAACATTTAGCGACTGGACACTTTTAACCATCTTTTTCCTTTAATGGTTTTGACCCAACATATTTTGAGAACTTATAAATAACATTCAACATATATTTATGACCATCATTCTATTTTCCATATTTCGTAATTAGTAAATATGCTACTCATAAATCATTAACTTTCAGAGTAGTAATTTTCCTTTTTAAATTTTTTCCTGATTGGAGCATGAATTTCATTTGCTTCAATAATCTGCTCTTTTTTATAAAAGTCCTTTTTTAATAATTGGTTTCAATTCCTTGGTAATAATTTACCTTAACTAGTTTTAAAAACTATACATTTTATAGTAATTCTAAATAATCCATTTTTCATTTGAACAATTTCTGGATTAATATTTTTTGTTTTTCTTACATTTTTTACAATGAATTAATACTTCAATCTATATATATAAATGTTTTCGTAATAAATGAATTCATGTTATAAATGTCATAATAATGCTTACTTTACAATTATTAAAAAAATTGTTGGATTAAATATATAAAAAGAATTATTTTTGAAACAAATACCAAGACAACATAATAAAATAAACATTAAAATATTTTACGAGACGAGAATTTAATGATTTTCAACCATATTTCACACACCAATTAACTAGTGAAATAGCATTTTTTATTATAGTAATATCGAAAAAAACACATAAACATATAAAATGAATTAAAACAAATAAAAACATTACGAATTGGATATTTTACTATACGTTTTTTTTAATAAATTCTATAATATTATTTTAAATTAAGAAATTATGATGAAGCTAAAATCACATCTATCTTTGACAAATGTATAAATTATACGAAAACTAACATATTATATAAAAAATGTCACCAATGATTATTTAATGTTTAGATATGGATTTTTTGTATAAAACCAGAGAATGAAGATGATTTTTTAAATTTACAAACACATCTCATGCAAATGTTGTAGCCACATACTGTAACTGAGCATTTTATAAAGTGCCCAACTCTGCCTGGTTACTTCAGCACGTCTGGGCACATAATGTAATTCGATTATTTCAATCAAAATTACAGCATGTGCCCAACGAAACTGGACACTTCATGAAGTGCCCAACGCTCATTGGGCACATGCTAAAAATATCGCGGCATGTTGGGCAGATGCTATAAAATCTTTATCAAGGTTATGATTAAATCTCTTAAATATTTTTCGAATCTTAAAATGTTATAGTCATTTTATTTAGCCGCACCTTTTGATAATGCAAAACGTTTACATTGTATCTGGGTGATAATCATTATGTTTATAAGTTTAGTTCTGACTTAAATATAGAGTTATCAATAACTTCGCTAGCAATCCCTTACCTTTGAATAACTTTTAACACTCTTTGGTTAAATTATTTACATGAATTTTCAAACATATGTCTTTGTCGTAATATAAAGTTTGATTTTTAAACTATTGGTGTCAGTAGTAATATAATAAACGATTAAAGTACATTACTGAAAAGATGTTTAGTGAACCAAACACTCCATATACATTTTAAAACAAATAATAAAAAAATTACAATTATAAGGCTTGATCTTATGATTTTCTTTTTATTGATTTTTAAAAATATAAAAGAAAAATCTTTGCTTAAATTTACGCCATTAAAGTAAAACTGGAAAAGAAAAAAATGTCTTTGACTTATATTTGAAATTGATACTAGATAAGTAAGTAACTGTAGAATTGTTTTTGAATTTGTGCACGGAAGACTGCCATGGCACTTTCTGTAAATTTCTTATACCTTGCTGTATTTTGATTTATTGCTGTAAGTTTTATTGAGTGTGACTTAGTAAGTAGGTAATTATTAAAACATTGAAACATTTTTAAAAGGTACATAATAATGTTGATGTTTTTTGTTGAATTCCAATTTTTATATATATATTTAATTATAAAATTTTAATTACCTAAACGTTCTGGCTTAAAAATAGACTATTTACTGTCAATGTTTTACAATGCTCATGAAAAATGTTTAGTGTTACATTGTATATTTAAAAATAATACATAAATACTACAAACAGCGACGTATACTGCAGTTTTGCGTTTTTGCAGCAAGTTCCCAACATCTGATCTGGACACATGGTGTAAAAGCAATAATTACATGAAGTGCCCAACGAGTATGTTCACATACTGTATTTTTTATGAAACCGGTCAATTACACAATGTGTCCAGAAGACCTGGGTACTTCATGAAGAGCCCAATTACACCATGTGGCTACGACATATACATCTCTCAAAGACTTGATTTTGGAGGGTTAAGTCTCTCTCCAAATTAATAAATGGGGGGTGAATCCCATAAATCACCTACTTATAGTGTCTTACACAACAATCACAGACATTGTAACTTTGTAACTAAAATAATTTGTGGTTGAATGTTTCGGCCGTGTAACTTACATTATTTATTGTTCTTTGACTGGATCATGTGCATAATCTCGGTCTCTGATGACATGGAAGTAATGGCGGCTTCTAACTTCTTACATCGTTTTCCTTGAGACTTTCTGCGTTAGTCCAAGCTTCGATTTCAGATTAGGTGATTGTAGAAGGAAGGGCAGAAGGAGCAGCGTTGCACGTTGAGAGTTTTGTCCCACACTTCCTATAAAATAACAGTAACTTTTAGCCTGCAGTTTATTGTTGACATAAAATCTCAGATGAACCATTGTTAAGTATAGTATAATTTTCCGGAAATTTTTATACAAGCTGGACACACATAAACAAACTGCAAAGAAATTTTCTGTTTATATACACAAGCTGGATATTCATAAAGTACATTTGTCAAGCAATTTTCTATTATTTTACACAAGCTGGACACATATAAGAAACCGTTGTCAGTCAATGTTTTGCTTGAACTGGGCTTTTTATGATTTTTATTTGGAGACATGGTTAAAAATTGGCACGTCAATACAAAATGTCCAACCCAATTGAAAACCAAAATCAGAAAGCAAGGGACGAAAAAACAACTTAGGATAGTACAGATCAGACTTGTAAATAATTTCTTAAGATACAGTTTAAAAATAATTCATAATTATGTCTCTCAATTGCAGAAGTATTTCACTTTGTTATTGAACCTCATTATAGTTTTTTATTAAATTTAATAAAAACACATTGTTTTTTTAATTTTACTTGGATTCTAATAATTTTTGAATCAATAACTCAAATATAATTAACGATTTAATGTACATTACTGAAAAAAGGTGTTAAGTAACTAAGGTGTTAAGTAAGGTTCTAAGGCAAAATAAGTTTTTTAAATAATGATTTAAATATTTTCCAGAAGGCCTGAACATAATCTTAATTTCTTCATCACTGTTGGAATCCGTCGGCGTCGACGGACTCCAACAGTGTTGAAGCTTGTATGATCGGCGCACGGACAACTTCACAACATTCTTCAGATTATATTCTTATTTTGAACTTATGAATACCGTAACAATAAATAAACCTAATATTATTAAATTTTAAATTATAAATATGCATATTAAATATATTTGTATCACTTAAATACATTTCTGACCATGAAAGTTCCATTACAAAACAAACCTAATATCAAACCTAAAAGTGTACTTAAATATTTTATTTTAAAAAGGGTGCCTTATTTAAATTTAAAGCCTAAGCTGTGATTTAGAATTAATGATAATAATTTGTTCACCAAACTTAAGCTATTTTGTTACCTTCTTATAAGGGGTAAGTAGGAATAGATAGCCTAGATTAGAAATAAATGATCTAAAGACTTACCTTGTGTTCTACTATGGAGGTAGGCATCCCCCAATCCGTTCGAAGAGCTCTTAACATTTTTAACAAATTTTAACTTTGAACTAAACAAACTAGACACACCGACTTCGGACAATCGACTGAATCAGTTTCCGGGTATGGCCCGGTACAGCGCTGCAATTGCCGGTCTCGATCAGTCAGGTACACCCTTACTAAACTGGTCGGCGATATTTTAGACGTACAGGCCGTCAGTTTGACCCGGTTATAAACGGCAAATCAGAAATGCCCTGCTAAACTGGTCAACGTATTTTCATTTAGAAGTAAAAAGCAGTCAGTTTTACCTGGACAGATTGAACAATCCTTCAGACTTGCCCTTACTCCAGGTAATCCAAAAGGAATACTGGCGTTACAGTTATGCCAGTTCGCGTAAAGGTCCTCCTGAAGGCTCACAAATTATTTGTCCGTCTGTTTCACCTGGATTACAGGTAGTACAGACGTATTTACATCAGTTGGGCCAGTAGTCAAGGAATTACGGGATTGCCTTTACGGCAGGAAGAAATATTTTTCTCAGTGCGATGTGAACACCCACTGCACGGATGACAGCTGCACGACCGGGTGAGGCCCAGTTAGGGGTTATAATATGAATGTATATGATATTAATTTATGATGAATGTGTGTGATGAATGTGATGATAAACGAATACAATAAAATGTTTCTTAATGTATACATAGGCTCTAAACTTTGATGTACTTAACCTTTACTTAAATAATATTCATTTAACAAAAATGGGAATTTTCGGGAGCATCTTGTGGTTATCATCCTATGATCATCAAATCCTAGATTAGATAAAACTAGTTACAGCTGGGTCGTAAATATAACAGGTCTAGATAACTGAGAATAAATTTTAATAGAAAATTTAAAAATAATTAATGGATTTGCAGGAGATAGAGGAATTGGTTAAAAGATTATCGAGTCATTCGATCAATAAAGTGGCAGTTACTAAAAACTGCCAACATTTTATTAATTTTAAGTCGAAATTACGTAGTTGTCCTTTCTCTTAAATAACGCTATTATTTTATTATTACCTAATGCATAAACTTCATTTTGGCTTTATCAGTAAAATAAAAATGGTTGTGAAATGTATCAGTTGACCAAAACTTTAACTCTCCAAACTTTTAAACTAAGAAAAATTACATTAAATCGGTCATTTCATATACTGCATACAAGATATAAACGTACGCTATTTATTGCACTGTACTTGTGCTAAAGAAAATTTTAGAAATGTTGCAGATTGATTGATTGATAAACGATCGAGTCGTGAAAATTACAAGACGATCTTGTAGAAATGACAAGATTGAACTATTAATTTAGAAATCCTTATTACTTTTAGACTATCTCGGATTCCTCGCGATGCCTTTTAAATATTTGAACTTTTTTTGAGCCCCCGAAACATCAATTGTAGACAAGACATTTATTGAAAGACTATCAATTAACAACTCTAGTATTGTCATCATAGTGGACAATTAGTGGCGTATTAAATTAAATTAAATTTTAACAGCTTATTAATTTTTAAACTTTCCAGCGAAACTCAAGTGTAGGAAGCTAAACTGCATTCTCTAAAAGGCCTTGCCATGAAAGACTTTATGAATTTAACCATTTAACTTAGTTTAAATGATATTTATGGCTTAAAACACCAAAACTTAAACAAGGATTTAACATTTGAATTGTGTACTTATACCAATCACCCTCATACACAATACTTCTTATATAAATTTGCTAATGATAATCGTATTTTTATCAGCTCTAAAAGTCAATATATATTGGGATGAATGTGAAACAAAACATGACGTACTTAAAAAGCCGTTAAAAGTATGAGACATTTCTTAGTAGAATATCTTACTAGAATTTCGGCTAAAAAAATAAGTAAAGTAAAATGGTCTTTATTTTGGAGCGGTTTTCAACTGTGTCCGGCTAAAATAACAAACGACCAAAACCACAAATCTACAGAATGCAATCAAAACAACAAATATCCTGGGTCTGCTACCTGGGGAGGGTCAGTAGGTAATCCAAACAAAAATGTGGTGGCAAAAACTACAAAGATTCCGTCAACCGGTAGAAGTAAAAATTTTGATGACTTGAGCGATTCTTAAAGTAGCGCAGTTATAGCTCATATGGGTAGATTGTCTTGAAGTTTCAAGACAAAGTTGTTACTTAATGCTTTAACTGAAAACGTTTTTTAATTCCTTAAAGTTTTTTAATGTTATAAGGATCACGATTAAATGTTTATTAATTAGTACAAAAAAAGTCTTTAAATATAGTTTAGATAATTTTTTTTCTACTGACAATATACTCCGTGGTAATGTATGAAAATATGACTCGTCAATTATTGTGATTGAACAAAATTCCATTAACTATCCTAAGTCATACGCCTTATATGAGTCATTTTTAACCAAACAACAAAAATGATGGTAGTTTGACCACATCTAATTTTCAACATGCCTTAATCATTTAATCACTTTTTAAGACAGGTACCTCATGGAGGACGTTACCCTGAATATGACTGAAGGATGAGTGTGATGATCGTGATGATAGTGGCGCGATCTTGTAGCCTTGTTACTGACTAAGGTTGATGATGATAACGTTTTACTGTCACTTTGCTAGTCCAAAGCACAGACCAAGAAAAAAAACTTTTTATATGGTCTGTGGTCCAAAGCCTGGATAAAGGGTGTGATGGAAACCAGAGTTTTGTTTCGCTTCACTTAATGTGGAACTCCAAGACAAGCTTTCGCTTCAGTTAATGTGAAATTCCAGTTTATAGTATACTTTTCCGCGAGAGAATTATTGGACCCTACCTTAATTTAAGAGATTTCCTTTACTTAGGTCTACAGAGAGACATCCCAGCTCGCTGTAACTACGCTACTTTAAGAATTGCTAAAGTCGTCAAAATTTGTCTTCTATCGGTTGACGGAATCTTTGTGGTTTTAGCCGCCACATTTTTGTTTGGATTACCTACTGACCCTTCCCAGGTAGCAGACCCAGGATATTTGTTGTTTTGACCGCTTTCTTTAGATTTGTGATTTAGTCGTTTGTCGTTCTAGCTGGTTTTCAACAGATCTAATGGGAACCCTGGGATCGAAGCAGCAATCACAAGTTTTCCAATTATACATTTTTGACTGCAACAACAAATTCATTTGTAAATACAAGGCACAAACTTTTATTGATACCTCGATTTTTCTACCTTGTCAATCGCAGTATCTACAGATGCTTAACAAATTGCAGTAATAAGTCTGATTGCAAAATGAGTCTGAGGTATTCCAAAAAAGGTATCCTCAAAAAAGATCTAAAATAATTTTTTCGCTATGATGCTAATTATAATTAGCAACCACCCTAAATATACTGCTTTTTCACAGTTAATGTTCCTATATGTATGAATAAATACCCGGGAAGTTAAAAAATTAAAATCAGTTTTTTTATTAGCCTTTACGCTTATAGGAAACGCGGATTTAATTAAAATTACAAAATCAATCTGAAAATTAACGGTTTGTTAATTTTAGTTAGGTCTTATGTGTAAGTATACACGGATCAAATGTGGTACAGCGACACAGGCCGTAGACAGGTTTAACGGGCCTTGGGCAAAATCACCTGACCGGGTTCCTCATACCATAGGGGGTCAGGGGGATATGGAAGAGGGGGTGTTCGGGGGTCCTCCCCCGGAAAAAATGTAAATTTCAGTGTTTAAAAACGTAAGTTTTGGCCATAATATAACTAAAAATATTCCATGTATCATTTATCTGTCTAATGGTACAATATCAAGAATGAAGACGAACGAGGCCAGCAACATAGACGATGAGACTGGATGACAGGATCGGCAATCAGAACACGAACGGTTTCATTCACTTACTTACGTTTTCTGGGCATAAAAAAATTATGGGCCCGTCTGATTACAAATCAATTATTGAAAATTTTTCGTTTTTGTTCCTGAAGATAAAACTTACTACTACCTTTACCTTTATCTCCTCTTGAACCACGCTGACTCTTGATGAGCATGTGGTGGGTCATGCCTCTTCTACTAGGGCTTGAGACTTGTCCACGTAACTTAATAGTTTTTCCGGGCCACTGTAAACAATTTATGGGCCCGGGCCCCGGGCAAATGACCCGAGAAAACCGGTCTGTCTACGGCCCTGCGAGCGACATTGTACCTTGACTGATTATTGTTGTTTTTACCACAAAGATTAACAGCTTGATCAAAACTATAATGTAAGTACACAGGTATTATTTGAACACCCGGGGAGTCAACAACAACACGATATACGACCCATAACTATCTTATAAATAACAAAAACAAACTAGCCCAAGTTAAAAAATTGCTTCGTCGTTCCAGCAAAATAAAATAAAAATGAGAAACCATTTCATAGCTTTACTACTGTCATAGATAGGTTTTAAAATTAATCGAGTAGATTTTAGCAGCTCTCTTAAACTCTTTGTTGTTTAATTAATTCAAATTGGTTATTATTCTGGAATTAGTCAATAATGCTGATTATTGGCGTGCTTCATTATCTTGAGGCCATTGTAAAATACGTGGTATCTAAGACGCGGACTGGGCTCTGTTCTGTCCTTGCCCGGTGATAAAGGGTTCCTTATCATGTTTACGCGGGAGTGTTTAGCCGAACCTAAACTGTGCTTCCGGGCTGAGCGGGGCTCCCTGCAGCAGTTTTTATTCTAAACAGTTATCAACCACTCCCGCATTAAATTCAAAAACAATAATATGAACTATCTTTAAAGCGGATAGTTAAAATTATTTAATATGGGATTTCCACAGTATCAATATTACACTTTTTCAAACATATTATTTTGCATAAAAATGTCATACGAGATTTTTATTGATTTCCTCCGTGATGCTGATCAATATTTTGTCAATAGATTTAACCTACTGCTTATGTTCCTCTTATACTCACAATAACAAATATGCCGCGGCTTTCTTGGAAACTACGGTAACCAGCATTCCAATTAAATATACGATTGTAATTACCACTAAGAGACTTCCTGGTTTGTTTTGCTATACTCTGACACGTTTTGACATATAGGCATGAAACAATTATGGCTATTATCGGGAAAAAAGCGGTGAATGTATAAACAACAAATGTTGGTGAAAATTGAGTATTTTAGTGAATTTAGTATTTTAGATGTTGTCTAACAGACTGACGTTTTGAAAACTGCCTTGGTAACATAACCTAGTCTGTGTTCTCGATCACTTTATATTATGAATCAAATGAAATAAACTAAACTGATATAAAGTCCTGGTAATAGAATTAATTAGCCACCATGTTTTATTATTTTACCAGCATCTATTTTTTGCTCATCGTATCATTCATTCATTTCATTCATTTTTCATTTTTTTAAAAGAGGGTGGCGGCCTCTTTTTACCTTGCATTTGCCCCCCACATGAGCCTCAGGCCTGTGCGTGGAAGTTATCAAGCAAACCCAAGGAGTGAGCCGGTACAGTACCAGGATGAACAGTACTGTTAAAAAGTATGCGGCATCATCGGGACTCGATCCTGCGACGCTGCCACCACAGAACCGGGGCCGAGTGCGCTACCAACTGCGCCACCGACTCACTAAACAACAAAACATCATTCTTTGGCTGCATTTGGTATCATTCTTTGGCTGCGTTTTTTTTAATGCACTAGCATGATAATTGGTTTACTCATGAGATATCCAATTGGTTTCACACTTTAATACACTAACTCTTCTAACAGCCCCCCTATATTATGCTGTACTGATCACAACTTAGATCCCTCATAATCCAAAAAGTGTATTACAAATAAATAAAAACTGTCATTCGGTTGGCATTGTTGGCATCGTTACATTCGGCTAGAATAAACAAACAATTTACAATTTTATAAATTCTCTATGTACTAGAATTACCATGGCATTGTAAAATGTGCAAACCGGAAGTAGAGGCGCGACCCCAGCAGACACCGAACACGTGTCAAGTTGTGGCGGGCGCCCCTGTTTTGGCGGCAAACGCGGGCGCTGCTACGGGTGGTGTTTCTTTGTTGTAAACAAAAAATGCCCACAAAAAATGTTGGGGTGCTGTTGGGCGGTGTAATCAAAGTTATTAGTATTTATTTAACTATTTCAGTTCGTAAATGGTTTTATAATAATTTAATCTATTTGGTAAGAGTAGATTTATTACCTCCTAACTATTATAGAAACTTGTTATAAAAAAATTACTATAAATTATCATACCGATCTCATAAAGTTTCTATAAATAGCACTGTTAATTTATTTTGTTAAACAAAATGCCAGTTTTAGATTATTATTTTCAAATACCAAGTGGTGTGGTAGCACTGATAAAAGCCAAAAAAAAGGCCAAGTAGCATTATCTGGGTGTTTATAATACCAGGTAGCAACATCCTGGACTTCGTATCAACCAAAGCAGGCTTATTGCTACTTCGCCGGGTAGCAAATCAGTTAGCATTATCCTGGAGTTCATAGCTGTAGGTAGCATTATCCTGGTTTTCATAATCATATATATATATATATATATATATATATATATAGGCCAAACTGGCAGAAGTTTCAAACATGCCATCGTCGTTACAGACCTCCATAAGAATATGGAGCTTACCAAAACATGTCAAATCTTGCTATGTTTGATTGAAATATGTTGTTTTGCATTTGAAATTCGCTGAATGTGCAGGTCTGCTGCAACGGGGGTATTTTAAATATATATGTGTGTGTGTGTCTGTTAGCCCGATAGCGGCCGTAAAAATGGTCCGATCTTTATGAAATTTGGTTCAGACGTGTAAAGGTGTAATCATTTGGACGAGTTCGTAAACCAGCCTGATCGGACCATCAGAAAGGGGGGTAAAGGGCCCCCAAAAATGGTTTTTTTGCTTATTTCAGATAGAAAAATTAAAGTGATCCAATTTTGGATTACACCATTGAATTCAGCTTGAAAATCAAACAATTTAGTATTTTGAATCATAGCTCTATGTCCATTGGTTACCGAGATATTGAAAGTGGTAAACACAGAACGTTGTCCCAATGTTAACCTTATGGGAAATAAGTAAAACTCTATATCTCGTTTATTTCTCAAGATATCTTGATAAAACCTGGTAAATGGCTTCTTCTAGTTCAGATCTACTAAATATTGAATTAAAACCTCCCAGATTTAATGTACCTGTATCAGCAAACCTGCATACTCATTCCCCATGTTATTCTTATGGAGCTTACAAAAACATGTAAAATCTCGTTATGTTGGATTGAAATATGTTGTTTTGCATTTGAAATTCGCTGAGTGTGCAGGTCTGCTGCAACGGGGGTATTATCATATTATACACAAAACATAATTTTAATTATTCCGAATGAAAAAGAAATAACCAAAAGAATAAGACATTATACCAAAATTATTTGCCATATTTCATAATGTCCCTATGAACCCCCCATTGATGAAATTGAAACATGGTAAAAATGAGATTATAGAATCTATTGTGGTTGGTTCTTAATTAATTCTACTTCACTAGGGCTTTGATGTTACTGCCATTACCGAAAGTAAAGCAAAGATTTGTCATCAGCGGACCAACCAGAGTTTCAGACAATCTCTTGAATATTCATCGGGCAATTTTAAGCGATAACCCTGTTGCAGATTTAGAATTCAATTCTTCTAACGATCTCGCCATCTGCATCTTCTATCTTAACTCGTAATATTGTACCCAGGCCCCTTAGTAAAAGGTTTTAATAGTAGGAGTGAATAGCTAAGATAAACTTGTGTTATGTTCATAGCTAAAATAAACTTTGCCCGTCTTATAAAATTGACTTTCTTCCTCCCCTAACAGGACATTCGCACGAAAGGCAATTAATCTTCCCGCCCCGTCGAGTGGCCTTCGTGGGCTTCGAACATGAGTTTCGCTCCGTTTTCCAAACAGAAAAACTTGGTTTTGAAGAAACTATATCAGAAGTAAAAAATATGACTGAGTTTGAATAATATTTATCCTATTGCTAACTGTCGTAATCTTAATTTGTTGGATATCTCTCCTCCGGGAGGGACGATTAGAAAGATATCCACTTTGTTTTCGTGAAAACTTTTTTATGAGAGTTTCACTTGTATTTTGAGTAAGACATTCATTTTTCCGGGTACGTACAAACTCGCCAACATTTTTTAGATCGTTTCTAATATACAAACTCACCAATTTCCAAACAGGTATAAAACTGGGGTAAGGGCTCAGGCCAGCCACATACTAACTCGCCAACTTTCTGTCCGCAGAAACTCGCCAACATTTTTGAGGCCGTTTCTAATACACAAACTCGCCAATTTCCAAACAGGTATAAAAGTGAGGTAAGGGCTCAGGCCGGCCACATACTAACTCGCCAACTTTCTGTCCGCAGGTAGAGAGCCTCACCCCGTTCCCCACCACAGACTACTGGTGACAATTATTTGCGGGATCCTCTGCGTAGAGACACCCGGGTATGCACTCGCATTCAAGTCTGCTTCCCTTAAAAACTCACACTCAAAGTATTTTCGTTATAACGACTTAGTATTGTATTAACCTGCGAAGGATTTATTATTACTATTTAATTATTTTAACTTCTCCTCTCGCTTCCAATTTTTAAATTACAATTTTCGCATAGGTGGTTATGGTAGCTTAAACACTAGAAGCGAATAGAAAAATTCAAGTAATTAAAAAGTAACAATAGGCCTGGTTGTTATTTGTTTGGGCATTTTATAATAGAAATAACGTTTTTTCTATGAAGAATTATCTCTTTGTATTGAAAATTGTACATACCCTCCACCATGGGAAAAATTTGAAAATAAATAAAATCCGCTAATTACACTACTATATTTTATTTGAACATAAAATGAAAAGATTAAATCCACTACTAAAAAATATAAATTATCGACGACCGGCGATACTACATGTGGTAATTCATTGCAAATTAAAATACCGTATTTATGGTTTTAAAAGTTTTTTTTTTCTATGAAAGTTTTGAAAACAACATGATCCCAAATGCTTAGAATATTTATAATTATTGTTAGTTGATTTTGCTTGAAATAAAGGTATATACATTATTATGCAATATCGCCGTTATTTAGTGATTACACTAATTGTAATTTAAAAAAGACTTGAACGCAGGTGCAGTAGTGGAGGTCTGTACACAGGGATCCCACAAATAATTGTCACCACACGGTAACCGGATTTGATACATAAGTTCATGGTTCAGCCTTGTGGACTCGATTTTGATTCATTTCATAATTTAATATTATCTGAAGCTATTATATTAAAAGATATAGGAGTAATGAATGAATTGACGATATATGATTTATATATTTAATTGATGATATTTATATATATATTTAATCTAAGTTACTGCCGTTGTCTGTTAGTTTAAGTTACTTAGTTTTTCCGTTGTCTGATTCAGTGGGAAGCTAAATTTTAATGTTGTGATAAGAATTTGTTTATCATTCCTCCCTAGCGGTTTTACATTCTAGATATAGTTTATATAATTTAAAATCAGCTGTTTTTACTGTTCAACAATCTAAATGTAAACATAAACAGACATAACTTAAGTTAGTTTTGCTGTGTTATTAGCATAGTGCGTGTTTTAATTCCTCAAAATATATCTAACATTCCTTATTTAAAAATGTATTAAGAAATATAAAAGAAAAATAAAACAGTCTCTTACTCTGAATTTGTGTATTTTGCGTCATGACGGAAAGTATTGTCCATAACTTGTACTGAAAGTGATTCTCCGGCACTTGCTCACATTATTCCTGTGCTCGGCCTTGCCTCACACGTGAAACTCGGTGTTCCTGTATTCGGCTCCGCCTCACACATGAAACTTGAGCGCGCACCGGAAAATGCCACTTTCGGTACTAGTAATTTATTGAAATATAATATTACTTAATTTTGCTTTAAATACAGGTGAATTTAAGTCGTTATTATATAGCAACGTTGAATGTAATTTTTTAAGGGATGTAGACTTGAATGCGAGTGCTGTTCCGGATGTCTGTTCGCAGGAGACCCCGCAAATAATTGTCACTGGTAGCCTGGGTAGGGGAAGGGGGGGAGGCTTTCTACCTGCGGACAGAAAGTTGGCGAGTTTGTATGTGGCCGGCATGATCCCTGACACTATTCTTTATACCTGTTCGGAAACTGGCGAGTTTGTATGTTAGAAAAGGTTCCAGAAATGTTAGTGAGTTTGTATGCAGCCCATTTTTCTAGAGGGTTGAGAATTGGGCTGCCATCTTCTGGCACAAGAAACATTTAAAAAGTTATACACTTGAAATAATCATAAAAATATATTTTCAGGAAGGTTTTGGTTTGCTTTAAAATTATTTTATGATGAAATAAAACTCTGTATTTTGAACCAGGCCAGTAGAGTTACAGCCGGTTACACTGCTATTGTCGAAAATACACGGTTTAAAATACATCATTTAAATGAAATTCTTGTAGCTAGGGGTCGTTTTGGTTTGTGATAGCTAAACAGAACAATAAGTATATTTATAATAACTGGAAATCCTTCCAACGGAAAGACACACTAAATATATTGTATTCTTTTGTCGTTTACTCAACGATGTTTAATTTAGGAAAACCGGAAGGACACTGAGCGTCGCTCCGAGAAAATACGACGCAATATCAAATACCTGTACTTAAACAATGGATATTTCACATGCAATTTTTCATTGATATTTATTTTGATATTGATTTAGATATTTAAAGCCTTATTCTGAAATACGAACAAACTTTTTCAGTGACAAAATCGTTTACAAATGTATAAATGTGTGTGTGTGTGTGTGTGTGTGTGTGTGTGTGTGTGTGTGTGTGTGTGCGTGTTTTGGAAGCAAATTATATTATTAGAAGAAGTTTTTCAATTTTTTATGTCTTCCTACAACTGTGCCATTTTTTAACTTTTTGATCGGAAACAGTCCAAACCCAGGTCTTGTTACTTCCTAACAGCAGCCTTTTGTTGGATAGCATCATTAATTAAAAGTCCAAAGACAAATGACAACTGGGCCCAGTTTCGATCCTAGTCAGGATCGAACCGGAGACCCTCAGGTTATGAGATTATCGCTTTATGCACTCGGCTATCCTGTCAATATTGACAATTCGGTAACATACAAAATGATGCAGATATATTTTGGACAATATAAGAATGTTTTTAAACAAACTATCAGTAACAAAGGATGTTTTTTAGTAGAAAACGTATTTCCAGGTAGAAAATGTAGATAATTAGTTCCCCTACAATTATTTTTGTCAAGTTTTCGATAAGGGAAATGGTTCATTTATTATTCGTCTTATAATGCAATCCAACGCTTGCGTCTCGCCGGACTGGGGCTGATGCATTATCGTATCATATTAAAACATATAATTAATTAAAGCTGCAATTTGTGATATTACGATTGTACTATTTTACGCATCGACCTCGTAAAATGATAACGCCTGTTATTTGTTCCGTAGTTAAGTGGGCTTGGAATTAAAACTAAGCATCAGGATTTATACTATGCATTTATATTACAATAAAAAGTGTCAAAGATTCATACGGGATATAAAAACATGACGTTATTAACACATGACGATATAATAAAAATTGCGGTGTGCAATGACATTAGGCCTACAATCTTTAATAAGGTAATTATTTCCTATCAGTGGAATATTATCAATGGTTAATTTATTCCATTCTGCACCTAAGTTTAAAAAAGACCACCGTAGCACTAAACCTCTAATAACAGATTAAAATTTATTTTGTTAGAAACGCCACAAACAAGATGATATAAAAAGTATTTAAGGCATACTAACAGCCCGCTTCACTTCATGACTTAAAAAATAGTAAAATAAGCTTAAGTTTCATGTTAATTACTTATGGGGTTCCTAATATAATTTCCAATATCTAATGACCGGCTATTTACTGACAAAAGGCTAATGAGTAGGTTCATATAAGTCGAAGTACCCAGTTACACTTCATTATCTTCTTCTTCTATATAAATAAAATTAGAGTTTTGTCTGTACATTGCTTAGAATTATGAAATTTTTTGTTATTTTTGCGTTTTGAAGGTCAGAGAATCCGAATCAAGGCGTATCTCAATTCATGTCACGATGTGTGTTGGTAACGCTCAACATCACACTTTAGACCGCTTTTCACGCAAAAACTAGAGTACTGTTATGGCTGAAACTTTTTTTCTGTGTAGTATGCACATATGAGAAGGTTTTAGACAACTTAAAACTAGCGTACGTCTTTTTGAAATTAAATAGCAAGCTTCTAAAAACCGAGTTTTATTTGATTTCGACCAAGTTTGTTTTGAATTTCCCTTAATTTAGTCCCCTGTCAAATGTACATCCGTGTGCTCCTTGATGACACAAGTGTGGAAGTAGCCTTAATCTCTTCGTTTGACCTTGGAGAAACATAATTTCGATGGTGGCACTCTTGAAAATGGTGCGTTTGAACGCTGCGGGTAAAAAACAAAACGGCCGCCATCACAAACTTGTTTTCCTATTTATATCAGTAACCGTGGGAGTTATGAAAAAATGGTTGATACTAAATTGTAGCTTTTTAAATTTTGCAAAAAAATGTACCTTATAGTTTTTTATATAGGATCAACCATTCCTTCACAAAAAGTACTTTTATATATTTCAAAAATAAAAAAAAAATATTTGAGGAAAGATAGGGTTATACCCTAAAAAATTACTATAATGGAGATTTCTGCGTTTTTCTGTCATATTTTACGTGCTGAACAACATACTGAAATACCCCCGCTGCAGCAGACCTGCATACTCAACGAATTTTAAATGCAAAAGAATATATTTCAATCCAAGATTGTGAGATTTAACATGTTTTTGTAAGCTCCACAAGAATAACATGGAGGATGAGTATGCAGGTTTGCTGCAACAGGTTCGTTAAAACTGGGTGCTTTTAATAATTCAATATTTCGTAGATCTGAACTAGAGGAAATCATATACCAACTGTTATCAAGATAGGTCAAAAAATAAGGAATATATAGAAATTGTTTTTCTCATAAGGATAATATGGGGAATGAGTATGCAGTACTGCCACAAAAATGAAAATTCCGGAGGTTTTAGACTAAAATACATTAGATATCATCTAGATGAAGCCACAAATCAAGTTTCATTAAGATATGTTGAGTAAACGAGATATAATTCTACTTATTCCCCATAAGGTTAACATTGGGACAATGTACTGTGTTTACCACTTTCAATATCTCAATAACAAATGGACATAGGGCAATGATTAAATACCCCCGTTGCAGCAGACCTGCATACTCAGCGAATTTCAAGTGCAAAACAACATATTTCGATCCAACATAGCGAGATTTGACATGTTTTTGTAAGCTCCATAAGAATAACATGGGGAATGAGTATGGAGGTTTGCTGCTACAGGTATATTAAAACTGGGTGGTTTTAATTCAATATATAGTAGATCTGAACTAGAAGAAGCCATTTACCAAGTTTTATCAAGATATGTTGAGAAATAAGCGAGATATAGAATTTTACATATTTCCCATAAGGTTAACATTGGGACAACGTACTGTGTTTACCACTTTCAATATCTCGGCAACCAATGGACATAGAGCCATGATTCAAAATACTAAATTGTTTGTTTTTTTGGGCTGAATTCAATGGTGACAATAAAAATTTGAAAAATTTTATTTTTCTATGTAAAAATCTCAAAAAAAACCCATTTTTGGGGGGTTTACCCCCCTTTACCCCCCCCTTCCGGTGGTCCGATCGGGCTGGTTTACGAACTCGTCCGAATAATTACTACTTTACACGTCTATGCCAAATTTCATTTCGATTGAACCATTTTTGCGCAAGTTATCGTGCTTAAAGACATATATATATATATATTTATGAAAGTGAACGAATGGTGTTTTTGGCATCTGAGGACCTCAAAAAGAAAAGTTATGATGGTTTTAGGCTTAGGTCTTACCATGAGACCTACGGTAACAGCTTCTTCCCTATAGGGGAAATTCGCTAAAATACAAAATTGTTTGTTTTTTCGAGCTGAATTCAATGATAATTTTTATTTTTCTATGGGACAAACTCAAAAACACCATTTTTGGGGAGGTTTATCCTCCTTTACCCCCTCCCAGTCTGCCCTTCTAAAGAAAAAGGCAGTATCTGCTAAAACCTGAAATGTGGGAAAACTGACCCAAAGTTTTTTTGACAGACGTAATATGCCTTTAACAGTGATAACATTTTTTATGTTTTTTTTATGAAAAAGGTAGTTTTCTTTATTTTTCCCATCAAAAACAAAAAAAGTCGAATAATCAATTAAATAAACGATATCAGGAAACTGACACATACTTTCTCCCATCAAGTCAATTAAAACAAAGATTCTTCCCAATACAACCCTTAAGGGTATTAAGAGTTTTTCTTTAATTTCATTCATCATGAAATTCAATTTTTTAAATGATTGTTTTGTAAAATCATTTTATTACAGGTTCTAAGTAAGACCCTAAAAAATACCCTTAGGGAGATCATGGGGTCTTGGACGTTCCTATAGGGCGTACCTCAGAACGTCCGCTGAGAACGGTTTTTTTTTTTCAAAATTCAAAGTTTTCAGGGTTTTTCGGTGGGGTCAACGGTCTAAAATCTTTCTGTATAATTTGATGGATGATATTTCAATTAAATTGTCAATTTTCATTTAATCAAGGAGGCGGTTTAAGCTTCACTTATAGATAGGGCTCTACAGCTGATTTATAGTTTGGTTCCTTTTATCATGGTTTTATGTTTTTTTTTCTTTTAGGTGATAGGCCTACTATATTAAAGTCACCAATAGTTTTTGTACCTTATCTATTTAATCGTAAATTCAGTATGTGGCACCATCTTCATTTAGGCAGCGGCTGTTAAAATCGTTATCGTGAGCGAAGCCACGGGCAACTGCTAGTCAATATACAAAAGTAAATAACAAATATTACTCTATTTTCAATAGACTGCACGTTTTCGGGATTTAGAAAACGAAAGCATTTTCGTTACCAAAGTAAGTGATCAAACAACATTGAAGGTCCTGTTCTCCAACAAAGAAAACTTAATCTTTCATCGCTGTAAACAGAGAAGATTGCATTTGGATTGAAATCTATCTACAGAAAAAGTGTTGCACATGCAATTAAGTCTTGTTTCTACTAACTTTTAGCGAATTTCCTCTACAGGGAAGAAGCTATTACCGTATTATACATGGTAAGACCTAAGCCCGGAACCATGATAACTTTTCGTTTAGGGGCTCTCAGAAGCAAAAAAAACACCATTCTCTCTTTTACATACTCTTATATTCACGGGATCTTCGCCAGGACTGAAATTGATTGACCTTTCTGGTCAACGCCGAACCAGCGATGACCGCACATACGGGTGGTTTTAATTCAATATCTAGTAGATCTTAACTAGAAGAAGCCATATACCAAGTTTTATCAAAATATGTTAAGAAATAATAAAGATACGGAATTGTTTTTATTGCTTATGAGGATAACATGGGGAATGAGTATGCAGGTTTGCTGCCACAAAAATTGAAATTTCGAGAATTTTCGACAAAAATACATTATATATTATCTAGATGAAGCCAAAAACCAAGTTTTATTAAGATATGTTGAGGAATAAGCGAGATATAGAATTTTACTTACTTCCCTTAAGGTTAACATTGGGACAACGAACTGTGTTTACCACTTTCAACATCTCGGTAACTAATGGACATAGAGCAATGGTTCAAAATACTGAATTGTTCGTTTTTTACGAGCCGAGTTCAATGGTGCTAACCAAAACTGAACGTTTATTTTTCAACGTAAAAATCCCCTAAAAAACATTTTGGGGGTTTAATCCCCATTTACCCTCCTTCTAGTAAGTGGTCCGATCGAGCTGGTTTTCGAACATGTCTGAATAATTACTACTTTACACCCCTGTGTTGAATTTCATTCCGATCGGACCATTTAAAAAAATGACTACGTAACAAAAAGCAGCTTTAGGCCCGTGTGATAAACGATATTTTTCGTTTCACCGCTCAAAACAACAGGCTAACCACTTAATAAAACCAAAATATTACCTTCAATGATTACCCACCCAAAGAGGCTTTCATCTTGTTCTTGCTATTTGAAACAATCAACTGATTGTCTGTTTCATTTGTAGGCCTATTAGGTTAGACTGACAACAATTAATAACTATCGATGTGTCGATCGCATTGAACTATCGATTGGTAAAATGAGCGGGAGCCGGAAATGAGATTTTCACAAGTCGATTAAACCGTCGGAGCCCAGGCAACGAATGCTCAAAAAAGAAAAATGGTATAGAGGGAAGTCCCCGCCCATAGCCCTTGAGTTGGAGGAGCGAGGGAGGTCTGAATGTAAAAGATTTTTAGGTTTTTCCTAAATATCCCTAAAACTATCAACTTTTAGTATTCCCTATTGAATTGGAAAGTTAAAGGAAATTTATTTTCCTGGAAGAAAAGTATAGTACGTCTATTTTGGTCTATCCGTTTCAAGGTAAGCACTAATTTTATTAGTATTTTAACAAATATCCCCTTCATAAGAAGTACACATAGATTTGTGTGTAACATACATGCTCAGTGGAGCAACGCTTTTTCACCGAAAGGAAAACAAACGAAATTCATGAAATATTGGAAAAACTTCCAATAACTTGACACCTCAGACATAAACATTTGTCCAAAGTAAAGGTCTTGGTGAGGTCATAAAAAAGAAGCTATTACCGTAGGTCTCGTGGTAAGACCTAAGCCCGGGACTATGATAACTTTTTGTTTTGGGGCCACCAGAAGCAAAAAACACTATTCGTTTTAATTTATTATATATATATATGTGTGTGTGTGTGTGTGTGTGTGTGTGTGTGTGTGTGTGTGTGTGTGTGTGTGTGTGTGTGTGTGTGTGTGTGTGTGTGTGTGTGTGTGTGTGTGTGTGTGTGTGCGCGCGCGCGCGCGCGCGTGAGTCTGTGAGCACGATAGCGCTCGCAAAACTGGTCCGATTGGAATGAAATTTGGCACATGCGAGTAAAGTAACCATTATTCGGACGAGTTCGAAAACCAGCCCGATCGGACCATTGGAAGGAGGGAAAAGGGGGGAAAACCCCAAAAAATTCGTTTTTTTTAGTTTTTTTACATAGAAAAATATAA